>JBCEWE010000525.1:610000-612500 GCA_039877035.1 Silurus lanzhouensis
GCACTTCCTGCCGAATCCTGGCACAAAAATCAAACCAAATCCGAGTGTCTCCACGCGTCCTCCGGCGAGAGAGCGTGGGTGACGACACGTCGAATAACACGTGGCAGAGCGCCGGGGCTGTGCTAATTACAAAACCTGCTGCAGCGTCTGCGTTTCCTTATCATCCAAACACGCTCTCGAAACCTTTGTTACGCCTCGGAAACGCCCAGAAAAGTTCAGCGAGCGCTCGTTATGGATGCTAGTACGCTAGTACGCTAGCATGGCATTAGCCTCGACGCTGCTGAAAACCTGTCAAACTCCTGTTTAATGGCCATTTTTATTGGAAACCTATAAATACAATCTGTTTCCTCACACAGACAGATGTATAGACGGCTAGACATGGAGGACAGACACGCAGAAAAAAAGAGGACAAACTGAACAGAGGGACAAAAAGAATAAATGGACAGATTGATAGAGAGACAGAGAAAGAGAGAGAGAGAGAGAGAGAGAGAGAGAGAAAGAAAGAAAGAAAGAAAGAAAGAAAGAAAGAAAGAAAGAAAGAAAGAAAGAAAGAAAGAAAGAAAGAAAGAAAGAAAGAAAGAGACAGATAGTAAAATAAAAAGTTAAACACACATCCAGTTGCTTCACCTCTTCATCTACTTCACACTTTCTCCTGTCAGGAGTAACAAGCTCTCACAATGTGTGTGTGTATGTGTGTGTGTGTGTGTGTGTGTGTGTGTGTGTACAATGTGTGTGTGTCTCTCATCCTCTCTGTATGACAGCTTCAGGTTTAATGAGGACATACACTGATTAGCGTGTGTGTAGGATAGAGAGAGAAAAAGTGTGTGTGTGTGTGTGTGTGTGTGTGTGTGTGTGTGTGTGTGTGTGTGTGTGTGTGTGTGTAAATATGTAGGTGTGTCTGCGAGTAGGAGAGAGAATAAGTGTGTGTATGTCTATAGAGGAGAGAGAGACCAAGTGTGTGTGTGTGTGTGTGTGTGTGTGTGTGTGTGTGTTTGTGTGTGAGAGATTTATAATAGGTGAAACCCATACAGCACAACTTTACACAACTGATGCAACTTTTGAAAGAAAGTGAAATCAAACTTTCAAAAAATAATAAAAAAAAAAAACAGCTGCAGCGTCAAAGCCACGTCTCAAAACATCACACAATGCACGTGTGAACAGACGCGTCATCAGACGTGCCAAAAAGATGTCGACGCGGATGTGTGAATAGATGACAATACACGTGTCAACAGATTCGACAACAGACGTGTTCACCGACAGACAGTCATTAAATTTGTCATTAGACGCGACCGTAGACATGTCAATAGACGTGTCAGACGTTTTAGTAAAAGTAACAACTGACGTGCCAACAACAAGTGCCATATGACGTGTTAGACATCTTAATAAATGTAACAGTAGACATGTAAATAGACGACACAGTAAACGTGACCGTAAACGGCAATAAGACTGCTATAAGATGTGATACATTTTAATAAATGTAACAATTGCCATTCAAATAGGTGTGTAAATGTGTAAACAGGCGTGACAGTATCATGAGACAAGTCTAGACAAGCCTTTAGTTGTGCCTTAGACGTGCCTTACATGTGACAATAGACAGGTCAGTAGACAGGTCAGTAGACATGACAGTGGAAAGGTAGGTAGATGTGCCTTAGACATTTTAATAAAAAACAATAGATGTGTCAGTGGACGTGAAATCAGACGTGACAGTTGTGTGGATATGCGTGTCATTATGACACAGTTAACGCGTCAATAAAGGGTTAATTCAATAGTAACAGGTTCCCCAGTTACTATGGCGACAAAGCAACACGTGCCCTCATGACTTTGGGAGTGTATGTGAGCTGTGATTGGCTGTGAGTCATGTGATCATTTTGCTAAAGATAAAAAACAACTTCAGTAAAGGTGATGAAGTTTCCTGTGCTGTAGAGTTTCACTGCATACATCAGCAGAGAGAGAGTGTGTGTGTGTGTGTGTGTGTGTGTGTGTGTGTGTGTGTGTGTGTAAGCGGTAGTGGAGAAACGCTTTGATCGTTCAGTTTTTCTACATCAAACACACAGGTGTAGAACAGCGCTCGGGGCTCAGCTCCGACACACACACACACACACACACACACACACACACACACACACACACACACACACACACAGGGAAAGTCATTTACAAAATTTATTATACAAAACCAACAATAATATACACACATTCACCACACCCTCCAACGTACACAAACACACCAACACACACACACACGTCAACACACACGTCACAACACACCAACACGTAGTCGTACCTGCAGCCAGAGTTTGTTATTGACGGCGTCTCGGACGGTAGCGATGCACTGGAAGGTGGCATTCTGTCCTGCGTTCACCTCCACATCACCCAGACGCAGGAAGTGAGGAGATTTATCTACACACACACACACACACACACACACACACACACACACACACACACACACACACACACACAATCTGTTTAGATGATGATGATGAATCACAATCACTAT